>JAXLNS010000009.1:39317988-39330488 GCA_037215915.1 Pantherophis vulpinus
CAGAACAGAACATATGGAATAGAATAGAATAGAATAGAATAGAATAGAATAGAATAGAATAGAATAGAATAGAATAGAATAGAATAGAATAGAATAGAATAGAATATATGGAATGGAATGGAATGGAATGGAATGGAATGGAATGGAGAATAGAACAGAACAACAGAACAGAACATATGGAATAGAATAGAATAGAATAGAATAGAATAGAATAGAATAGAATAGAATAGAATAGAATAGAATAGAATAGAATAGAATAGAATAGAATAGAATAGAATAGAATATATGGAATGGAATGGAATGGAATGGAATGGAATGGAATGGAATGGAATGGAGAATAGAACAGAACAACAGAACAGAACATATGGAATAGAATAGAATAGAATAGAATAGAATAGAATAGAATAGAATAGAATAGAATAGAATAGAATAGAATAGAATAGAATAGAATAGAATATATGGAATGGAATGGAATGGAATGGAATGGAATGGAATAGAGAATAGAACAGAACAACAGAACAGAACATATGGAATGGAATGGAATGGAATGGAATAGAATAGAATAGAATAGAATAGAATAGAATAGAATAGAATAGAATAGAATAGAATAGAATAGAATAGAATAGAATAGAATAGAATAGAATAGAATTTTTTATTGGCCAAGTGTGATTGGACACACAAGGAATTTGTCTTTGGTGCATACGCTCTCGGTGTACATAAAAGAAAAGATACGTTCGTCAAGAATCATAAGGTACAACACTTAATGATAGTCATAGGGTACAAATAAGCAATCGGGAAACAATATCAATATAAATCGTAAGGATGCAAGCAACAAAGTTACAGTCATACAGTCGTAAGTGGGAGGAGATGGGTGGTGGGAACGATGAGAAGATGAATAGTAGTGCAGACTTAGTACATAGTTTGATAGTGTTGAGGGAATTATTTGTTGAGCAGAGTGATGGCGTTCGGGGAAAAACCTGTCCTTGTGTCTAGTTGTTCTGGTGTGCAGCGCTCTATAGCGTCGTTTTGAGGGCAGGAGTTGAAACAGTTGATGTCCAGGATGTGAGGGGTCTGTAGATATTTTCCCAGCCCTCTTTTTGACTCGTGCAGTATACAGGTCCTCCATGGAAGGCAGGTTGGTAGCCATTGTTTTTCCTGCAGTTCTAATGATCCTCTGAAGTCTCTGTCTGTCTTGTTGGGTTGCAGAGCCAAACCAGACAGTTACGGAGGTGCAGATGACAGACTCAATCGTTCCTCTGTAGAACTGGATCAGCAGCTCCTTGTTGTTGTTGTTTTTCCTTTTGAAGACGTTTCCCTTCTCATCCAAGAAGCTTCTTCAGCTCTGACTTGGATGACGGTGGGGAACGGAAGGATGGATATGCAAGATTTAGGTCTGCGAGGAATATAAATCCTCCCGTTCCCCGCCGCCATCCAATCAGAGCTGAAGAAGCTTCTTGGATGAGAAGCGAAACGTCTTCAAAAGTTAAAAAAAAACAAAGCAACAAGGAAGTCCAGTTGCCTCTTGAAAAAAGCACCTCAAGGTACGGCAGCCATTACCTTTGTGGCCTGAAAGACACATCAGCAGAAGCGGAGAAAGGAGGAAAGAAGCAGGCCCAGTCCTTAAAAGTTAGAGAGCTCAGTTCATGATCATCGCCAGATTTTAACCGTTAAGCTGTTGTGTGAATTGGCCCAGTGAGCAAATCCAGCCAACCACAGTGTATTCAGGCAAGCCACGATTAGATCAGCAATGGCTTAGTACATCAGGAACAATCCGATTGGGCGGCACTGCTAAGCATTGACGGAAGAGAAACCGAAGGCGACTGGCTTTTCTCTTAAAAATACAAATATTTTCTTCCCCAAATTAAACCTACCTCACTCTTTCAACCACTCCTTTGTAAGGCTTGATTTGTAGCTTAGCTATCTTAGTTCTTAGGTAAAGGTTCTCCTCGCAGTTGTGCGCTAGTCGTTCCCGACTCTAGGGGGCGGTGCTCATCTCCGTTTCTCAGCCGGAGAGCCAGCGCTGTCCGAAGACGTCTCCGTGGTCATGTGGCCGGCATGACTCAATGCCAAAGGCTCACAGAACGCTGTCACCTTCCCACCAAAGGTGGTCCCTATTTTTCTACTTGCATTCTTTTTTTTACGTGCTTTCGAACTGCTAGGTTGGCAGAAGCTGGGATAAATAACGGGAGCTCACCCCGTTCCGCGGCACTAGGGACTCGAACCGCTGAACTGCCGACCTTTCGATCGACAAGCTCGGCGTCTTAGCCACTCAGCCACCGTGTCCCTTGTTCTCAGATACAGTTCTCAGATACACGCTTCCGAAGATGGCATCGCTCCCCAAAAGATCATACGAGCAAATGGCGCAGCAGCGTCGCGCCTCTGCCTCCGCGTCCCGCTTTTCTTTCTTTCCGGTTCTGCTTTCGATTTTCAGATCTAAATTCTCTTCCTCGACGAGTTTCTTTTCCTGTTATTAGGCGTCCCACCCAGTTCAGAAGCCACAGGGCTCACTTTTCTTTTTAATCCTGTGTGTCATTTGGAGGGGATTCGAGCAAGGGGATTCCCATTTGGAGGAGAAGTGGGGGGTCTTGCCAGCAACCTCTCTTCCTCAAATCCTGCCTGGCTCTTTGGCTCTGCTGTATGTGGCTCCTAACACCTGGCATTTTTTTCTGCACTGCTTGGTAAAGATGGCAAGATCTGCTGATGCCAGTACCCTCCTCCTCCTCTTCCTCCTTCTGTCTTCCTCCCCTCTTCTTCCTCCTCCCCCTCCCCCTCTTTCTTCTCCTTGTCTCCTCCACGTCTCCTCCTCTTTCTCCTCATCTCTTCTTTCTCCTCCATATCTCCTCCTGCTCCTCCTCCATAACTCCTCCTGCTCCTCCACCTCCTCTTTCTTCTCCTGCTCCTTCTCCACTCTCCTCTTGCTCCTCTTCCATATCTCCTCCTGCTCCTCCACATCTCCTCCTCTTTCTCCTCATGCTCCTCCTCCATATCTTCTCCATGTCTCCTCCTCTTTCTCCTTGTCTCCTTTCTCCTCCTGCTTCTCCTCCACTCTCCTCATGCTCCTCCTCCATATCTCCTCCTGCTCCTCCACATCTCCTTCTCTTTTCTCCTTGTCTCCTCTTTCTCCTCCATATCTCCTCCTGTTCCTCCTTGTCTCCTCCTCTTTCTCCTCCTGCTCCTCCTCCACTCTCCTCCTGCTCCTCCACATCTTCTCCTCCTCTTTCTCCTCCTGCTCCTCCTCCATATCTCCTCCTGCTCCTCCACGTCTCCTCCTCTTTCTCTTTGTCTCCTCCTCTTTCTCCTTCTCCTCCTCCTCCTCCATATCTGCTGCTCCTCCACGTCTCCTCCTCTTTCTCCTCCTGCTCCTCCTCCATATCTTCTCCATGTCTCCTCCTCTTTCTCCTTGTCTCCTCTTCTTTCTCCTCCTGCTTCTCCTCCACTCTCCTCATGCTCCTCCTCCATACCTCCTCCTGCTCCTCCACGTCTCCTCCTCTCTCTTCGTCTCTTCCTCTTTCTCCTCCTCCTCCTCCTCCTCCTCCATATCTGCTGCTCCTCCATGTCTCCTCCTCTTTCTCCTCCTGCTCCTCCTCCATATCTCCTCCTGCTCCTCCATGTCTCCTCCTCTTTCTCTTCATCTCCTCCTCTTTCTCCTCCTCCTCCTCCTCCTCCTCCTCCATATCTGCTGCTTCTCCACGTCTCCTCCTCTTTCTCCTCCTGCTCCTCCTCCATGTCTTCTCCTCCTGCTCCTCCACGTTGCCGCCTCCTCCTCTTCCTCTTCCTCCTCCTCCTCCTGCCACAGGCCTGCCTCTCATCTGGAACCTGTTTGCCCTTCTCTTTGCAATCCCCATTAAAGACGCAGCTTTATTAGGCCACTGGGAGCTGACTGGATTTTTCGAGGGCTCTCCATTAGCCAAATTTGCTAAACACTCATCCACTCACCCTCACACTAGCAGCCTCTTAAGGGGGGATCTGGCATCTTTAGACAGTGTGAGCAGTGCCCAGATCTCGCCTGGGGAAAGCCTCTGCAAGCGGCCCAAGCTTAAGAGACCAAGGGCCAAACCCCCCCCCCTTTTTTTTTTTTAGTAGGGAGGCTGTGCAGAACTGTAGCTTCAAAGGCTTATCTGGGCAGCAATAAAACATTATATTCTTGGCCTGGTCTTGTTGGTAAGCTGCCATTCGGATATACCCTCCCTGGGCCAGCCCTGGCTTAGCTTGTGCACTATCAGCCAAGGATAGAGCAGAAAATCTGACTGCCTTTGGGAATCCCCCTCCTTCAGGGAAATCCCACTCTTGAAATCCACACCTAGCCAGCTTCACGTTTCCTTGGACTTAGGATCGAACAAGCGGAAGATTATCTGTGAGGCTTCCGTTTAACTTGTATTTTTCAGCTGCTTAGAGCCTTCTAGAGCAGGGGTCTCCAACCTTGGCAACTTTAAGCCTGGAGGACTTCAACTCCCAGAATTCCCCAGCCAGCAAAACTGGAGGACTTCAACTCCCAGAATTCTCCATTAGCAAAACTGGAGGACTTCAACTCCCAGAATTCCCCAGCCAGCAAAACTGGAGGACTTCAACTCCCAGAATTCCCCAGCCAGCAAAGCTGGAGGACTTCAACTCCCAGAATTCCCCAACCAGCAAAGCTGGAGGACTTCAACTCCCAGAATTCCCCAGCCAGCAAAACTGGAGGACTTCAACTCCCAGAATTCCCCAGCCAGCAAAGCTGGAGGACTTCAACTTCCAGAATTCCCCATTAGCAAAACTGGAGGACTTCAACTCCCAGAATTCCCCAGCCAGCAAAACTGGAGGACTTCAACTCCCAGAATTCCCTAGCCAGCAAAGCTGGAGGACTTCAACTCCCAGAATTCCCCAACCAGCAAAACTGGAGGACTTCAACTCCCAGAATTCCCCAGCCAGCAAAACTGGAGGACTTCAACTCTCAGAATTCCCAGCCAGCAAAACTGGAGGACTTCAACTCCCAGAATTCCCCAGCCAGCAAAGCTGGAGGACTTCAACTCCCAGAATTCCCAGCCAGCAAAACTGGAGGACCTGCCTTGTCTTCACGGCAAAATATCTTTTAAGCCGGTTGCTGCCACCACGTTGCTACCATGTTTCCCCCCAAAAATAAGACCCTGTCTTATATTTTCTTGAACCCCGAAATAAGCGCTTGGCCTTATTTTCGGGGAGGTCTTATTTTGGGGCAAGACGGGGCTCCTCTTGCCGTCTTAGCTGATTTCCAGCTCTGCATTTAAATATTTTTCGGGGGGAAGCTTATTTTAGCGCATGCGCTCAAAAGCCCAATTGGGCTTATTATCAGGGGAGGTCTTATTTTCGGGAAAACAGGGTATATATTTTTTTGAAATTTTCCTCCTGCCAGATGAGCTACTGGATGGATTGTGGGACTTCAGACCCGAAGTTCCTGACTCTCTGCAGCTAGACAACCCATCCCTCAAGGGAAACCCTCTTCGCCTGACGCGTTTCCCCTCTTTGATGAAAAACAGATTATAAAAGCATCTTCCACCAGCAATCTTGTTCCGGTCCATGGCTTCTGTTTTTTCTCTTAATGGCACA
Organism: Pantherophis vulpinus; assembly: GCA_037215915.1. Taxonomy (NCBI): domain Eukaryota; kingdom Metazoa; phylum Chordata; class Lepidosauria; order Squamata; family Colubridae; genus Pantherophis; species Pantherophis vulpinus. The sequence goes on from JAXLNS010000009.1 coordinate 39,323,551, forward strand.
AAACCTTTCCTTTCCCCCCCCCACAGGAACTGCTGAATATTCCTTGCTATTTTATCTCTTTATTTCCCTCATCTTCCCTTTTTTTCTCTGATCTTGCGGGTTTGTATGAACCGTTCTCACAGCAAAAAAAATCTGCCTTTTTGTACCGCATTGTCTCTTTATGCCAATCCCCGATGTTATTTATTATTATTTTTTAATGTTCCTAAGACTTGATGCATTTCCTTCCCCATCCAGTGTCCCATGTTAGCAAAGGCAGATGGGAATTGAAGTCCGATGCATTTGGGAAAAAAAATCTGGAGTAAGGTACGAGAAGAATAATGGGAAGCTCTCAACTTACCCCATGCATTATTTTTTAAAATTAATTTCTGGGCATCTCTGGCATCTCCTGGTACAGCGATGTCAATAAACTGTATGCTTCGGCCCTCGACAACTGTGATATTATTATTATTATTATTTACTTTATTCATTAAACATGAAACTCAGTCAACTGGACATTTAAAAATGCGTCACAAATACCATAGACTGGTGCTAATGGTTGATACCGGTTGCTGCCAGCGTCCTAGGTATCGACCAAGTATCTTCTTAAAATATACGATGTTCCGAGTAGCGCAGTTTTTTTGCAGTTCCGCTGGTGTGATTGCAGGAAGCCGCAATTTTCTTGATGTGTTTTGTAAAATTCTTGGACATGGTACCAAGAGCCCCGACCACAATGGGTATCACTGTGACATGTTTCATCCATAGCCATGTAATTTCGATGGCCAGGTCACGAAATTTCGTGATTTTTTTCCAGTACTTTTTTTTTCAACTCTGGCGTCTCCTGGTACCGCAATGTCAATAAATTGTACGTTTCGGTTTTTGACAACTGTGATATCCGGCGTGTTGTGTTCCAAGTGACGATCCGTCTGTATTCGAAAGTCCCACAAGATCTTCACCTTCTCCTTTTCTATAACTTTTTCCACTTTATGTTCCCATGACTTTTTGGATACAGGTAAGTGGTGTTTTTTACATAATGACCAGTGGACTAATTTAGCAACTCGGTCGTGTCTAGCTTTGTAATCAGTTTGAGCGATTTTGCTGCATTCACATATTAAATGTGAAACAGTTTTGCTGTTGCAAAGTCGGCAGTTTGGATTGTCGGTGGATTTTTGTATCTTCGCTTTCGTGGCATTAGTTTGTAGGGCTTGTTCTTGAGCAGCCAGTATTAAACCTTCCGTTTCTTTCTTGATGGTTCCCATCTTAAGCCAGGCCCATGTAAAATTATCATCACATTTTCCTTCAATGTTTTTCAAGTGCTGTCCACCTATTTAATCTGTTTTTCCCTTATATTCTGCCTTTGTTTCTGTTGTTTTTATAATGTTCTCCCTTTTCACAGCCTGCAGCAATTTTTCTGTACTTCAGTTCACATAATGAACCATCGACCACTGTGATATCATCATCATCATCATTATTATTATTGGTTAATTTTTAGTGAGATTCACAGCCTTTGAGGCTGGTTAATAGCTCAGCAGCTCGAGTCCTAACCAAGGACCTAGGAACTGTTAAGGTATCGTCGGAGGATGTAAGCTGTTCCGAGTAAGGTGGTTTTTTGTAGATTTTTATTATTATTATTATTATTATTATTAATAATAATAATAATAATAATAATAATAATAATAATAATATTGGAAGAACTCATTCAAGGCTCTCTTCAGCCAGCCTGCAGTTTGAGAGCCCGGGAGGGTATATGAAGGCAGCTGGTTTGCCTGCAGCTTCGGATGCTACGGAGAAAGGTTGCCAGCGAAAGGGTGGAAGTGAGAATTGAGATGGAAGGGACCGTGCTGGGAAGGGGTAGGGGGTGGGGCCCTTATGGCGGTGAAATCTCCAGGCAGATTTTGCCCAGTCGGACAAGTAAAAAGCCCGACACGCAGCTGACTTTTATCATTTAGAAAAGGGTTATATTTTTCTATCCCTTTTGTGGGTTTTGCCTCCAGCTCTTACGCATCCCTGGAAAATGAAGTGAATTCAGTAACGGGATTGTGGGTTGCACGAAGGCAGGAGATCAGTTTTCACTCCCTCTTAACACAGTCTGCAAGGGAAACAGTTATAAACGGTGCTTCTTACCCTGAGAGCGTCGGAAGCAAGAAAATCTATGAAGCTGTGGAACGCAGAAGGAAAGCTAATTTTTTTTTTTCCTTTTGCCTCGTTCTTATCCATAGTATTTTGGGAAGCCCCGGAGAACCAGATTTATGGCTTGGCAGTCGATCAGGCGTGCTTGCCGGCAATTGACGACGGGTGACTGCAAACATGAGCAGTTCCTCTTTTCAGTGAGGGGACCGGGCTGCTATCCTGAATAATTTTTTTTCCTGCCCCTTCTCTCTCTCGATATGTTTCCAGCAAACGTTTCTCCCACCGCCCCAAAAGAAAGCAGAGAAAAATGACCGAACAGGAACTGAATTTCAAGTGGAGGACAAATGCTCCATCACTGGAGGCTTTTAAGAAAAGATTGGACAGCCAACTGCCTGGAATGGTATAGGACAGTAATGGCTAACCTTTTCGCCATCGGGTGCCAAAAGTGGGGGGAGCCGGGGGGTTGTGCGCGCGCCCCATGGCCCGCCCCTCCATGCTCCCCCCCACTTTTGGCACACGATGACAAAAAGGTTACCGGTGGGCCTGGTAGGCCGTTTTTTGCTCTCCCCACGCTTGGGGAGGGCAAAAACAGCCTTCCCCCACCCAGAGACCAAAAACAGCTCATTTCCTGACTTCCGGTGGGCCCAGAAGGCCTGTTTTGCTCTCCCCAGGTTCCAGAGGCTTTCTTGGCGCCTGGGGAGGGCAAAAACAGCCTTCCCCACCCCCCGGAGGCCCTCCGGAGGCCGGAAATGGCCTGTTTCCTGACTTCCAGTAGGCCCAGAAGGCCTGAAAATCAGCTGGCCAGCTAGGTCTGAAAATCAGCTGGCCAGCTAGCCATGTGCCCACAGATATGGCTCTGCGTGCCATAGATTCACCATCACGGGTATAGAGCCATGATGGTGAACCTAGGGCACGGGTGCCCGAAGTGGCACATGGAGCCATGCCGCCTGGCACGCGCGGCGTCGCCTGTTCCTCTTCTGGGTTTCTGGTGTGCATGCGTGGGCAACGATCAGCTGGCCTTCGTGCGTGCGGCAGTGCTGAAAACTGGAAGAGAAGATCTTTTAAAAAAAGACTAAAAAGTAAAAAAACTTTGGGTTTTTTTTTTTTAGTTTTTGATCCCTGGAGCCCGGCGCTAAATGAGAAGCCGGCATATGCAAAAGTCAGAATACTGCAGGCCAGGGGTGGTTTCCACTTACTTTTGCTACCAGTTTGCAATGGGAACGTGCGTGTGCTTGCTTCACTCACGTGTGGCACTTCTGCGCATGCGCAGAAGCTTCTGCGCATGCGCTGAGAGTCCATGATGACATCCGGGCGGGTGGGCAGAGTCTCCCGCCACCGTTACTACCGGTTCGCAAGATCTGGACCGAACCGGTAGCAACCCCCCACTGCTGCAGGCCAAATGAGAGTGTTGGGACCCAGGCTCACTTAGTCATTACAAGACCCAGTTGGTCCGAAACAAAACAGTTTTATTATAGCAGCTGAGAATTACTTCATTCCCAGCTTAGTCCAAATTAATTCCAAAACAAGTCCTTCAGAAAAAGTCCTTCGGGCTTATCGCAAACCTTTATCTTCTTTGGCACCCTGCCAAAGGCCTTTCTTGGCAAAGCCCCACGAAGTTCAGAAACAAGAGACGCCGATTGGAAAAAAGATTTAGCAACGTTGCTTTCCTACAAAGAGCCCAAGAGCCTTTGCTGCTCTTTTAAGCCTTATGGGAGGGGCCAATCATCTCCTGGCCTTACTCCCGAGTGGTCCTTTTTGCTTTAACTGCTCTTGCCTTCTGGCAGCTCTGTGCATGCTGCACTAGGGACAGGCTCCTCCTGTTCCTCTGCCTCTCTGCTGTCCGACTCTGGAGGCTCCGGAGTCGGCGCATCGCTCCCAGATGGCCCTGGCCCCATCTCTGCCTCCGACACAGAGCCCTCGTCCGGGCCTTCCCCAGACTCCAGGACTGGCCCATGATCCTCCCCAGCCTCCCCACTGTCCGACTCCGCTGCCAGCTCCGCGGGCTGCTGGCGGACCACAAAAGAGAGATCCCCACTGTGGAAAGGCCGAAAATACACTGTTTGTTCCCCGCTGCTTTGCGATGTCCGTTTGGGGATAAGAATCCCTCCTCCTGGAAGCTTTTTTGGCTTCTTAGAAAAACAACCAAATTATGAGCTCGCAGATGTGAAGCCTCTTTTAATCCTGGGAGGTTTGCCAGGAAAGATCTGAAAGCTCTTAATAAAGACGAAACGTTGGATGATTTGTGAGAAAGGGTTATATTTATACACAACATGTCGCTTTTGGCACGTCTCTCTCTCTCTGTCTTGTCTTCGTTCTCTTTCGATTGATAATTTTCCTCAGGAAAAAAAAAAGGCTCTTAATGAGGTGATTCAGGAGGCAGAAGCTTTGATGGATTGAGTTGGCTCACCGTAGGAGATATAAATATAAAACCTATACCTGGTCTATGGAAGGATCTCTTCTCGGAAGAGGAGGCGGGCCGGGGAAATGCAAGGAGCTGTTTCCACGTCTCACATTTTAAAAAAACCGGCTGGAGTTTTTAAGAGCACGAAGAAAAAATAGGAGGAAGCCAGAGTTCTCAGGGTTAGGCCACGAATGAAAAGGAAATGCCTGGCATTTTGGGGAAAACACGGCCGGATGGGAGCCACTCAAAGACTCTTTGCCAAACTTTTAGATGCATTAGTTTAGAACATGGAGTATCGGAGTTGGAAGGGATCCTGGAGATCTTCTAGTCCAACCTCCTGCTCGAGCAGCGGAAGAGGCAGGAAGGACTCTCAAGGAAAATGGATTGAGGTCTTTTCTTTCTTTCTTTTGTTCTTTCTTTTTTTCTTTTTTTCTTTTTTCCTTCTTTCCTTCCTTCCTTCCTTTCCTTCTTTCTTTCTTTTCCTCCTTTCTTTCCCTTTTTTCTTTCCCTCCCTCCCTCCTTTCTTTCTTTCTTTCTTTCTCTTCCTTCCTTCCTTTCATTCTTTCTTTTTCTTCCTTCCCTTCCTTCCTTCTTTCCTTCCTTCCTTCTTTCCTTCCTTCCTTCCTTCCTTCCTTTCTTTCTTTCCCTCTTTCTTTCTCTTTCCCTCCCTCCCTCCCTCCCCCTCCTTCCTTCCTTCCTTCCTTCCTTCCTTTCTTTCTTTTTCTTCCTTCCTTCCTTTCCTTCCTTCCTTCCTTCTTTCTTCCCTCCCTCCCTTCTTTCTTTTCCACCCTCCCTCCTTCCTTCCTTCCTTCCTTTCTTTCTTTCTTTTTCTTCCTTCCTTCCTTCTTTTTTCTTTCTTTCTTTCTTTCCCTCTTTCTTTCTTTCCTTCCCTTCCTCCCGACCCTTCTTTCTCTTCCTTCCTTCCTTCCTTCCATTCTTTCCCTCTTTTTTTCTTTCCCTCCCTCCCTCCCCCTCTCTTCTTTCTTTCTTTCTTTCTTTTTCTTCCTTCCTTCCTTCCTTCCTTCCTTCCTTTCTTTCCCTCTTCCTTTCTCTTTCCCTCCTTCTCTTCCTTCTCCTCCTTCCTTCCTTCCTTCCTTTTTTCCTTCCTTCCTTTCTTTCTTTCTCTTTCTTTTCTTCCTTTCTTCCTTCCTTCCTTCCTTCTTCCTTCCCTTTAGTACTAACACTGATGATGTTACCTCGCTTGGGTGACGAAAGGCCTGCAAGGAAACTACCAAAGTCAGAGAGCACCAAGGACCCCTCCGATTTTTTTCCTGGCTGGTGTCAGGAAGTGCGATCCGTTTCTTAGCGGTTCTGCATGTTAAGTTTAGCGGTTCACCCATTTGCCTCCAATCCTGTTCCGACCTCTTGATTCCCCTCTTCTCTTTCTAGGAATGGACACGGAGGACGACGCTTTATTGCAAGACGGGTGCGGCAATGAAGACGAAGAGGGGCCTTGTGGCCCTGGCATGAAAACCAGAGGGTCCCGCCTTTGTGGGAAATGCCAGTGGAAGCCCAAGCACCGGGCCACTTTCGTGACGCTCCCATCCTCGGATTTTTGGACCGTGGTGGGCTGGGTCTTCACCAACCCTTATTCCGCCAGCCTCATCCTCTTTTTGGGATGCGCCATTCCTGCTGGCTTGGCCCTGACCATGTTCCTCCACTACCCCGCTCTGGACATCGACATCTCGTACAACGCCTTTGAGATCCGCAACCACGAGTCGTCGCAGCGCTTCGATGCCCTCACCCTGGCCCTCAAGTCCCAGTTCGGCTTGTGGGGACGCAGCCGCCGAGACCTGGCCGATTTCAGCTCGGAGACCTTACGGAGACTGATTTTTGAGAAACTGCAGCACCTCCAGCGCAACGCCTCGTGGACAGGGGCCCCAAACCTCTCCCGGAGGCAGCGAAGGGACACGGGCCGGAAGCAGGCTGGCCCAGCCAACCACACCTCCCACCAATCCCGAAGTCCCGTCCCTCGGTGGGAGTATCCGAGCACCACCGTGAGCGCCAACACCCAGACTCACGCCCACTGGCGCATCGAACTCATCTTCCTCGCTCGGGGAGATGCCGAGAAGAATATCTTCACCTCCGAGCGCCTGTTGACGATCCACGAGGTGGAGCGCAAAATTATGGACCATCCTCACTTCCAGGAGTTTTGCTGGAAGCCTCACGAGGTCCTCAAAGATCTCCCTTTGGGGTCTTACTCCTACTGTTCCCCTCCTAGCTCCCTCATGACCTATTTCTTCCCCACAGAGAGGGGTGGAAAAATATACTATGATGGCCTCGGACAAGAGCTCGCCGACATCCAAGGTGAGCCTTGGGGGTTGGGTGGAGGGACTTGTCCTAGGTTGGACCAGTAATAGCACTTAAGACTTATATACCACTTTATAGTGCTTTATAGCGCTGCCTGAATGGTTTACAATGTCAACCTGTT